>JARBWK010000007.1:82896128-82907071 GCA_030556195.1 Anolis apletophallus | reverse complement strand
TTAGAATAGACTGGGAGATACTAATTGTTCCAAGGCCACGCAGTAAACTTTATGGGCTTAGAAGGAACCCGAATTAGGGACAGCTTTAGCACAGTAGGTTAAACACCAGCTGTAGTCAATCGTCAGTAGAAAGGCTGCCAGTTCGAAGCTGGATCAGGGTGAGCTCCTGGCCTTTAGTCCAGCTTCCACCTACCTAGCTGTTCAAAAGCAAAAATGTGATTAGACAAATAGGTTCTGCTCATTAAAAAGCGTGGGATGTATTCTGAGGCACCCAAAAGGAATGCCGGCGATTCAATCCAAAAGGAGGAAGTTATGAGCAAGCTCTTTGGCAGAGAGATGGAGCTGCACCCCCCTCCCCCCCATGGCCGAAACCGAGCACAACACCTTCCAAAATGCTGAAAGATGGGGAAAAGCAATATATATACCTCTTATCTATGTATATTTGTCTGTCTAGTTGTGTATAAAATGGCAATGAATGTTTGTCGCATAAGTATGTTCTGTGATCCGCCCCGAGTCTCCTTTGGAGTGAAAAGGGCGGAAAATAAATACAGTAAATAAATAAATAAATAATAAATTTCACTAGTCTTAGTATAATAGTCCTGACCATTGCACTTGTGGTTTCTAAATTCAGGTTCCTGGATGTTGGAAGAGACCACAGTTCAAGCCTCTGGTGCATAGGAGGCAAAGCACTTCTGTTCATAGATTTCAAGTGCCCAGATCTACAGCAAGCATAGTCAGGAATTTGGGGAACTGTAGTCCAACAATATATGAGAATCCAAATTTGGGAACCATTGCATTATTCCATACATTCAACAAGTAAATACCCCCAGATAATTTAATATTTGCAACTATATGGGTTAGCTTTTTGGCTTTCTTCTGTTAACTAAAAATTCTTGGAATGTGGTATCCCAAATCTGGTTGCACAGTTTGCAGTTCCTATAAAGTGCCACCCTGGAAATACAGTATACTCTCTCCTCTCATTGCAGAGTCTCATAACACAGCTGTGCCTGTGTTGAGAATTATGAAAATGATGCTATTGTCTCTGAACATTGTTTTTATTCTTCCAGCCTCCTGATACACTGAATCATCCTCGGTATGAAGGCTGCATTGAATTTGACAGTTTAAATGAGAGAGTTCTAAGCCTGTACAATTTCAAGAGGACTTTTAATCTCAACACTACTTTAGTACAACCATGCAGAAGGTAAAAAAATATTTTGCCAACAGAAGTGTGATGAACATCCATAAATGTTTGTATTCAGTGTATAAGAGTTGTGCAGTTGATTTTGGTAAGCATTGGCTATGTTTTCATTTCCAGCTCAAAATGCTGCACCCAGGTTTAGTCACCAGTAATGATCCGGGAAAAATCATTGGCATCAAAATTCCTTTTCTCTGAATCTTTTCTGCTGTGAGACTTTGTGGGCCCCATTTTGAGCAGACTTTTGAATATTCGAGAACCATAATTGAATGCATACTTATAATGCTGTTGGGCCAATTGTCGTGTTGATCAACAAGAATAATGGCATCTATGTGAACAATGTCCCTGGAGTGTTGGCTGTGACACGCAGCAGATCAAAGAGCTTGGTTTCTGTGCTTCCTGGCACTTAAACTCCCCACCCAACAGTGCTCCTATTGACTTCACAACTCCCATATGCTACACATAAAAGTTTATGGATGTTCACCAAATGTTTCATTTCCATGAGCCAAGAATTCAATTGCAGCTTGTTGCTAGTGAGAGGAATCTGCATGATACACCATTTTAACAGTTCACTACAGTTCCATCTTCTGTCAGAATGACTTGAAATTTGGTGGGAATAGTGGGAAAAACATCATGCAAAGGTGCACTTTTCTATCTTTGTTAATGTCTGAGAAAACAAATGTGGAGCATTATTTGTTGAACGACTCTCGAATGTCAACACAAACACAGTAGCATTGCAGTAATGTCCTATACATAGTTTTCTATCATTGTGCAATGACATCTCCTCCAAGCCATAAGACTTGGTGAAAGGATACAACACAAATGTTTGAATCACAAGTTGAATAGAGTTGAATAAGAGTTGAGCAAGTTTTGAAACTGAGTTGCTTGTTCTGTGATCCATTTTCTATCTAGATTCTAAAATTACCATGGAAATAGACATTTTGCCACTCATTTAGCTTAATTTATTCACTTGAGAGGTAGTGAAAACTTCCTTCCAAGTAGTGGTACAGGCAGTCCCTAAGTTACGAACAAGATAGGTTCTGTAGGTTTGTTCTTAAGCTGAATTTGTATGTAAGCGGATCAGGTATATTTTAAAATGTAACTCCAGCTGTATGTGTGTATGTGTTGTGTGTGTGTATATATACACAAACACACATCCACAAACACACACACACTTCCAAGTAGCGCAAGGAAGGGTTAACATCTGTGTGGTGTTTGCTTTGCTGTCAGTGCCTCTGTTCAAAAGATTTTCCATCACTTTCTGTCCCTGTAATAATTTGATTTTGAAAAAAATTGGCTTGTTGTGGAAACAAGAACTGGTGATAAAGCTTCAGTAGATAAATCTTTTCCCCATGAGAACTCGTTTAGAAGTGAATTTCCCTTCCTAAGGGCATATTTCTTTCACTTCCTGTTGTCTCGCTCCCATTCTTAACTATGAGTCATTTTTAAGTCGGATGCTTGTAACAGCCTGTATACCACATTTCTTCGACCATTGATTGCCTTTTTGTTTGTTGGAATCCGCCCTAAGTCCCCCAAGAGAGATACGGCAGAATATAAATAAAGTGTTATTATTATATTATTGTAACGTACTGTACATCCTAATTTCAGTACTACTACCAATAAAAATACATAAGATACACCCCATTTTAGGGATGTTTGTTTAAGGGGGAAAGTGGATATTAGAACTGAAAAAATACAGTAATACTAGTAATATAGTGAACACAGAAAAGATTCCTCTGCAGAAGGGTACTTTTAGTGGTGCAAGGTAATCACCTTTGTGGGAATGAAAAGTGGTTGCATGGAACCAAAGCTTTTTACCGTGTGTGCCGCTTGGAAAGAATAGGATGGCAACAGTTTTCAATTGCACATTACCTTCTTACAGATACAAAGAACAGTCTGCCAAAATCTATTTTGAAGGCACAGGTTATGCACGTGTTAATGCTGCTCCTCCAAGTGTCTCTCACATACGGTATGAACAAACTATTCAGACTACTGCAGATGAAGGACTGGTATTTTTTGCCGAAAATCAGGTAATTTAAATGTATGTGGACAGCTAAAGGTGGAGAGCTGAAGCTAACTGAGCACTGTAAAAGTCATTGATGTAAATTATACTTCTTAAAAATTCTGTCTAATGGATAAGTAAATATGAACTTCAGACATTTATGACTCTTGAATTGCTATCAGAACATAATTATGTAATGCTGCAATATGAAAAAAGTTGTTATTGTGTGTTTCAAGTTGTTTTCAACTCATGGTGACCATAAGGTGAACCTACCTTGGGGTATTCTTGGTAAGACATATTCAGTGTGGGTTTGCCATTGCCTTATCAGAGACTGATATGTTGTTACTTGTCCAACATTATCCAGTGGTTTTCCATTACCAAGCAGGAAACCCTGGTCCCCTAGAATTGTAGTGCAACACTTCTATGCCATGCGGACTCTGAATAAATATCCTTCATTCCACCACACTACATTTTTTTCTAAATTGTAGGACAAGTTCATCAGTTTGAGGATTGAAGGCGGCCATCTAATATTCAGATACAAAGTAGATTCACAGCCCCCGAGAGAGAGAGAGAGCTCACTGGTCATCAACAATGGAATGGATCAAGTGGTAAGTGTCTCTCCACCTACCATACCCCAAAAGGAATATTTATAAATTGATAACATAAACAGTGTGCCAGAGGGATAGGAGAATATCTGGCATTGATGATAGCTGTAGGCATTGATTGAAGAGAAATGGCTGTGAAAGCCTGCCTAAGTTTTAGAAATGTGGGCCTTTTGGGAGTATACAGCCCTTTGATGCTCAAGTGTATAGCGTCTATATCATTTTGAAAAATTAGACGTTAATAACCTGCTTGTCCAATAATGCGGCATGATCAAAAATGTGTTTATAAAGCTTCTTTTTTGAATTCAAGATAGAAAAATGATCAAGTGGAGTAGGAAATAATTAAATCAGAAAATGGAAACATTTGTCCCTTTTTGTCACGATGCAGGGACTCGGCCCGGGCCCTTAATCACACACACAGAGACGGTAATCAGCTAACTATTTATTGAAGAATAAAGAACAGGTGAAAAGTATTTGTCCATAGAAAGTATCAAAAAGTTCAGTCCAAAAGTAACGAGTCCGTAGTAAAATCCAAAAGCAATAGCTTGGCAAAGGCTTGGCAAAGGCTTGGCAAAGGCTCCGCAAAACAATGCGGATCAGGGAACAAAGCAAAGTCCAAACAGGGCCCAAGAAACTTCTTGGCAAGGCACGAGCCGGTAGCTTGGCTCCGTAGTCCTTCGCTCGCTTCACTCCTTGTAAGATAGAAGTGGCCGAGCTACTGAGGATCCGTTCCCACGGATCCTATACTTAATCCCCTTGGCGAGGACCCCGACACTCTAGGCTTCTCCGCCAATCTGTGCTACGGGACCTCGCACTTCTCTGGTGCTCTAGGCTGCAGTGCCAACCCCTCCTGCTAGACTCAATGCTCCGTCTCCTATCAAAGCTACGTCCTTGCCTCCCAGCACCTGGTTCACTATCTTCATGAGAGTCGAACTCCTTTCAGCTTCCATGGCCTCCTCCTCCACTGTTTCCCAGATCCTTTCCTGCGACCCGAAACCACCTGGCTTCTCATAACAATCATCGGATTCCACACTCTCCGAATCAACCTGACCTTCCCAGTTATCATAGCCGTCAGACCATCCATCATCCCAGGCCAAGCTCTCAGTGGGAGAGGAAGGCCCAGCTAACTCATCAGCCCCTTCCTCCATTTCCTCATCAGCTGCAGCTGGCTCTAATGCAAGGGGGACCCCCGGTGCTGCCCCCTGCCCCCCAGGCACGAAAGAGAACTGGGTTGCTACACTATCCCCCCCCCTCAGGGCCCCTCCGAGGCCTCCCGCGAGGCTTGGGCTTGTCGGGATACTTGCAGTGAAAACGGGCAGCAATGTCCGGGGCGTGAACATCTCGGGCCGGTGTCCAAGAGCGCTCTTCCGGTCCAAAACCCTTCCAGTCAATCAAGTACTCCAGCTTCCGGTATCTGATGCGGGCATCCAGGATGTCCTGTACCTCGAACTCCTCCTCCCCATCGCGCATCACAGGAGGGGGTGGGGGCTGCGTCACATCAGGCCGCACCCCCTTCGCTGGCTGCAACAGGGAACGATGAAAGACAGGATGAATCTTCATGTCCGCCGGAAGTTGTAGTTTGAAAGCAACAGGTCCCACACTCTCCAACACCTTGTAGGGACCCAAAAATCTCGCATCCACTTTGCGGCTAGGTCTCTGCGTAGGCAAATTCTTGGTAGACAGCCAGACTTTGTCTCCCACTTGAATCTCTGGACCCTCTTGGCGCCGCCGATCAGCCATCCGCTTGTAATCCGCTTTAGCCTGGTCCAATTGGGTGCGCAGCATATCCTGCAACGCAGTGAGCTTCTGTAGCCAATCTTCCGCTGCGGGCACGTCCCCTGACTGGTCTACCGGAGGGTAAAACCTAGGATGATGTCCGTAGTTGGCAAAGAAAGGAGTCTCTTTGATAGATTCTTGCGTCACATTGTTGTAAGCAAACTCTGCCAGAGACAACAATGACGCCCAGTTGTTTTGCTGATAGTTCACATAGCACCGCAGATACTGTTCCAACGTGGCATTAACCCTTTCGGTTTGCCCGACCGTCTGAGGGTGATGAGCTGTAGACATCCGTGTCTCAATCCCCAGCAACTTCTGAACCGCCCGCCAGAACTGAGAAGTGAATTGGGTGCCGCGATCCGTCACCAAGCTCTGTGGAAGGCCATGCAACCGAAACACATGTTGCACAAACATATCAGCAGTCTCCTTGGCAGTAGGCACCCCCACACAGGGGATGAAATGACTCATCTTGGTGAGACAGTCCACCACGACCAGGATCGTGGTGAACCCCTTGGACTTTGGCAAGTCAGTGATGAAATCGGCTGAAATCATCTTCCATGGAGCAGAAGGAGTTGGGAGCGGCTGGAGCAAACCGGCCGGCTTGCCCCTCGCCTTCTTGGCCCGTTGGCACACAGGGCAAGTACTGACGTACACCTCCATGTCCCTCCGCACTTTGAGCCACCAGAAGTCCCGCAGCACCAACTGTAGAGTTTTGAACAGTCCAAAGTGTCCCGCGGCCCGGCTATCATGGCAAAGTCTTAGAATGTCCTCTCTCTCGGGCCCGGGGGAAACATAAACACACTCGCGGTGGTAGAGCACCCCATTCTTTACTTGGAAAGGGGATTGCACCCCTTTGGTTAACTGTTCTTGCACCCAAGGGTCTCCCTTTTGTCGAGCTTGAATCCGGTCACTCAGAGGTCTCTTGTCCCCCGGGGCTGGGTTGACCACCGGGGGCGGCGCAGGGGCTGCGCCAGTGGCGGCAAAGTTTTCTGCATTTAACAGCCGTGCCTCGGGAAGCCCTTCTCCACCGCTGACATACTCTGTCTTCCGAGACAACGCATCAGCTTGTTTGGTCTGCTTGGGGGTCACATAGTGAATGCGAAAATTGAATCTCTCAAAGAACAGGGACCATCTCTGTTGCCTCTGGTTCAATTTGCGCTGAGTCTTCAAGTGCTCCAAGTTCCGGTGGTCGGTGTGAACTTCCACCTGAAATTTGGCCCCTTCAAGCAGATGTCTCCAAACTTCAAAAGCTACTTTAATGGCCAGGAGCTCCTTCTCCCAAATGGTATAGTTCTTTTCCGGCGCCATCAGCTGCCGGGAGTAGTAGGCACAGGGCAATAGGTCTGTCCCCTGCGGCTGTAGCAGGATCGCTCCCACTGCTACATCCGAGGCATCAGCTTGCACGATGAAAGGGGTGCGGGGGTTGGGATGCTGCAGAAGCGGCTGCGTGGTGAACAGCTGCTTCAACTTCCGGAACCCCACGTCCGCCTCCGATGTCCACCGGAACGGCACCTTTCCACGCAAACACTGGGTGATGGGGTCAGCCCACTTGGCAAAGTCAGGAATGAACTTTCTGTAGTAGTTTGCAAAGCCCAGGAATCTTTGAATGTCTTTTTTGCTGGCAGGGGCCGCCCAGTCTGCCACAGCTTGGACCTTGGTGTCATCCATGGCTATGCCCGTGGGAGAGATGCGGTAGCCCAGGAAATCGACCTCGCGGAGATCAAACGCGCATTTCTCCAGCTTGGCATAGAGACCGTGGTCTCTCAGTCTCTGAAGCACTTTCTTCACATGGCGGTCGTGGGTCGCCTGGTCAGGAGAAAAAATCAGCAGGTCGTCCAAATACACTGCCAGATAACAATCTAGCAGGTCCCGAAAAATGTCATTCATGAAATGTTGGAAACAAGCGGGAGCATTGCACAAACCAAATCCCATAACCCTGCATACTTTTTGGGCAGCGTGGCGGCTTGTTCTACCTCTTGGGCCTGACAAGCCCGGGTCCTCATGCAATGTCCCTGGCAATGTTCAGAAGAAAACTGCAACTGCCTTCTGGCCCAGGAAATCTGTGGATTGTGAAGAGTTAGCCAGACGATTCCCAGGATTACCGGGAAATCTGACAGCTTGGTTACAAGGAAAGAAATGTCCTCTTTGTGGGAGCTTGTCCACATCTTGATAGGGGCGGTGTATTGAGTCACGGCCCCGGCTTTCAGGGTTCTCCCATCGATGGTCTGTACACCCTTGGGCTCTTTGAGATCATGAAACTGTAATCCGGCAGACTTGGCATAGTCTGCATCAATGAAATTGTTGGTGGCCCCCGAGTCGAACATGGCGTGTACCATCATCGGCCCCTTCTCTTGCGACCAGAGGGAGACCATCACCAGGAACAATTGTCCAGTCTGGGGTTCTGGGGGGAGGTTAGTGACTGCGACCGAGTTAGCGAACCCTCTTAAACTCGGCCGACCCCTTCCCCCGCCGTCTGGATAGCCTCTTCAGCCTCTTGGGGCCCCTCGAACGCGGCAGAGGCCCGGGGGGTCTTGCCACGCGGCTTCTGGGGGCATTCTCTAGAAAAATGTCCAGCTCCCCCACAGTACCAACACAAATTTAACCGCTGGCGTCAGGCCTTCTCGGCAGCGTCCACTTTTGGCCTCACATGCCCTAACTGCATGGGCTCCGGTTCATCTAAAAGCTGAGGAGCCGGGGCGAACGGTCGAAACGAGAACTGGCTGGCCCCCGTTTCCTTGCGCGCCCCCGGTCTCTCCCCGGAACCTTTGTCCCATCGTTTCCGGGTCTGCAATCTGGCCTCTACCCGTATGCTCACGGTGATCGCCGCCTCCAAGTCTGCAGGCCGAGTAGCCCCTCTCAGGATCTCCTGCTGCATCTCCTGCGACAGGCCTTTCATGTACTGGTAACGCAGAGCAGCGGGGTTCCAGTCTACTTGAGCTGCCAGCACACGGAACCGGGAGATGTACTGGGACAATGGCATGTCCCTCATCGACAACCGATCCAGCTCTCTTTCTGCCAACTCGGTATTCACTGGGTCTCCCCAAGTAGTCTTGATAGCCTCCAGGAACGCTGCCAACGTAGCCACTTGTGGGGATGCGGACTTTAACTGCGTAGTAGCCCAGGCCGCTGCTGTCCCTTCCAGTAGCGTGTAAACAAACCCCACCTTGGCTCGTTCGGTGGCAAACTCCGCGGGCCGGAGTTCCAGGTACATCTCACATTGTCCAATGAACACATTGACTTGGGCCGGGTTCCCACCGAACCGGGCCGGGGTAGACACAGAAGGATGTCGGCCAGCTCTGGCTCGCAGCTCTCCCAGTTCTTGCTGCATCTCAGCCACTTGAGCCGCGGTTAACTGCGCCATTGCGCCTGCCCGCTGTCCGCGTGTCCTGGGGCGTCCCGTGGTGTGAAAAGGGGTTCGTGGAGTAGCTCGGCCAACTGTCACGATGCAGGGACTCGGCCCGGGCCCTTAATCACACACACAGAGACGGTAATCAGCTAAGTATTTATTGAAGAATAAAGAACAGGTGAAAAGTATTTGTCCATAGAAAGTATCAAAAAGTTCAGTCCAAAAGTAACGAGTCCGCAGTAAAATCCAAAAGCAATAGCTTGGCAAAGGCTTGGCAAAGGCTCCGCAAAACAATGCGGATCAGGGAACAAAGCAAAGTCCAAAAAGGGCCCAAGAAACTTCTTGGCAAGGCACGAGCCGGTAGCTTGGCTCCGTAGTCCTTCGCTCGCTTCATTCCTTGTAAGATAGAAGTGGCCGAGCTACTGAGGATCCGTTCCCACGGATCCTATACTTAATCCCCTTGGCAAGGACCCCGACACTCTAGGCTTCTCCGCCAATCTGTGCTACGGGACCTCGCACTTCTCTGGCGCTCTAGGCTGCGGTGCCAACCCCTCCTGCTAGACTCAATGCTCCGTCTCCTATCAAAGCTCCGTCCTTGCCTCCCAGCACCTGGTTCACTATCTTCATGAGAGTCAAACTCCTTTCAGCTTCCATGGCCTCCTCCTCCACTGTTTCCCAGATCCTTTCCTGCGACCCGAAACCACCTGGCTTCTCATAACAATCATCGGATTCCACACTCTCCGAATCGGCCTGACCTTCCCAGTTATCATAGCCATCAGGCCATCCATCATCCCAGGCCAAGCTCTCAGTGGGAGAGGAAGACCCAGCTAACTCATCAGCCCCTTCCTCCATTTCCTCATCAGCTGCAGTTGGCTCTAATGCAAGGGGGACCCCCGGTGCTGCCCCCTGCCCCCAGGCACAAAGAGAACTGGGTTGCTACACTTTTACAAAATTAAACATCCCTCGCTGTCATCTTCTAGCTCTTTTATATATTGTTAGCTCAGAGAAGTAATTATTGTTACTTTTACCTAGTTGTATATTGTTTTGTTCTCAAACCTGATGGAACAACAAAGGTAAATTCCCTTAAGCTTTTCTTGCACTGCTTTAAAGTATTTTGCTGTTATTATTATTTCAGGTTGTTTTACACATTGCTCCTCAGCAGTTTACTCTGATTGATAAGTTTACAGTACAAGAAAAGGCAACTACATTTCGGTTTGAATCATATTACTTGGGTGGAGCTCCAAACGCTTTAAGAGAACGGTGAGTTGCATTAATCTTCAGAACAAGGACTAGAGTCTTGTGGATGCATATTTGTGGCCCATTATGCTCAATGCAGCTGCTGCCTCTCCTTGTATGTAATGTCAAGTGTTAGAATTGCCACTCACATTGAAAGTTACACTACATGGTGGTTGGCTGCATGCAGTTTAGTAGATCACAAGTTGCCCAGGATTTATGTATATTAACTCATAGAGGGGGGGGGAAAGTGAAATCATAGATCCAATCCACGGTCATCTCAAGGCTGGATTACTGCAACGCGCTCTACGTTGGCCTTCCTCTGTCGGGTGACCCGAAGCTCAGGCTAGTGCAGAACACTGCCGCCCGGCTCCTGTCTGGCACGCCAGCTACCTACGCTGTGGAACGCCCTCCCGGCCGGAACTCGGGCTATGAAGGACTTGCTCCCGTTTAGACGGGCCTGTAAAACATACCTGTTTAAGCAGGCCTTTGGTGAGTAAGTCCTGCCCATGCCCCGCTATCTATTCGTTCTTCTGAGGACGGTGTGCTGTTCATTGTTTTAACTATGTTATTAATTGCTTTACTGCTGTTGTTTTTAAATGTTTTTAACTGTTTATTGCCTGTACTTTACTGTGCCCTTCGGCTCCTGTATGCCGCCAAGGAAGCCTCGGGAGCGGCGGCATAGAAACTCAAATAATAAATAAATAAATAAATAAATAAATAGTCTAGTCCAGAGTTTGAGCTGAATGGGGACTACTTCTTATAAGAGCAAAGGACACGCTCGCACAT
>JARBWK010000007.1:82885324-82896028 GCA_030556195.1 Anolis apletophallus | reverse complement strand
CAGGCACAAACATAGGTAAGGTGTAGAAATACTGAGCTTTCATTAAATTATCCTGTTGTATTTATTTCTGAAACCATCCAAGGAAGACTAAAGCAGTATCCAATTGTCATTGGAGCTCATTTTTCATTAAGAAAGATGTCATCGGAGGAATGTATTTATTTCCTAAATTTTAACCCAAAAATAATAAAAATGTAAACCATAGTTCACTGAACAACTTTGCAAAAACAAAATTAATGTAGTTGAGTCTAATAATGGGAAACAGTTGAATTGTTTACTGAAACAAAACAAGCAGCAGCAGCAACATATTTATGGATTGTTTTTCTCATGCCAAGGTTCTTGTTAATTAAGGGAGTGAGATCATGCAGTTCCTGCTACTATAAAAAAGATTAACGTTATTCGTGTTTCTGGAAATTATCATTTGAATGGGAGGGTGGGGAGGGCAATAATGAGCAAATATGTTGCTTGTGCAGGAAGGTATAGGTCAATGGAAGAACACATATTTTTCATTGTACCATTTCGGGAATCTCCAGGTGAGACTAAAAAAAATATCTACCTAATTTCTGGAAAGCTATTGTCAGACAGTGTAGACCAGGCATAAGAACATAAGAACATAAGAAGAGCCATGCTGAATCGGGCCTCAGCCCATCTAGTCCAGCATTCTGTGTCACACAGTGGCCCACTAGTTGTACACGGGGATCTCTAGCAGAAAGGAGGGCAAAACCCTCACCTGCTCCCGACCCCCCACATGCATGGGCAAACTCTGCCTCTCCAGGTGTTTTGGACTGCAACTCCCACAATTCCTAACAGCCTACCGTTAGGCCACCCTACCGGCTGTTAGGAATTGTGGCCAAGCTCCACATGCCACTTTAAAGGGTCCATTTTGCGTTGGTTTTTTGTTTTTTTTAAAATGAGGTTTAGGTCTTCAAGGTCCAGTGAGAAACATGGGTTGCTTACCATGTAACCATGGTTCCTTGAGTGGTCACCTGTGAATGCATACATATGATATTTGCGCCTGCGCAGATATAATTCGGAACCCTCTAGAAGAAAACTCAAAGCCTCGCTGAAGCCCCGCCCATCGCTCCCCCCACCGCCTATATAGCCAGTGGGAGGGGCTTCAGCCCTCACTTCTCTCTAGAGCGAGAGACCGCAAAAACAATGTGAGGGCATGACCAGAGGGGAGGATGGGTGGGCTGTATGCATTCACAGGTGACCACTCAAGGAACCATGGTTACATGGTAAGCAACCCATGTTTGCCTTTTCGTGGTCAACTGTGAATGCATACATATGATAGAATAGCGAGCTGACTGACCCTGGTTGGTGGGCGTCATGCCACTGCAGAAAAGAGGACTGCTTGTCCAAACCCCACCTGTCTCTTGGAAAGTACATCCAGTTTATAGTGAGAGACAAAAGTGTGCTGGGATGACCATGTGGCCGCACGGCACACAGCATCAAGTGAAACGCCCCTCATAAAAGCCGCTGACGTGGAAACCGCTCTTGTCGAGTGGCCCTTCAGTTGTTGCGGCGGCTCCTTCCCCGCCATGCGATAGGCATGACGGATAGTCAGTACAATCCAGGACGAAAGTCTCTGGGAAGACACAGGAAGGCCACTGGCGTCCTTTCTATACTTTACGAAGAGTCTAGGGGACTTTCGCACAGAAGCAGTTCTGTCAATATAATATGCCAAAGCCCTCCTAACATCAAGGAGGTGCAAAGTTGTTTCCAATGATGTAGTAGGATTCTGAAACAAGGAGGGCAAAACCAACTCCTCCGACATGTGGAATCTCGATACCACCTTAGGCAAGAAGGAGATATCTGTCCTTAAAGTTACCCTGTCCTTATGAAAGTTCGTATAAGGAGGGTCAGCCCTCAGCGCGCATAGTTCACTCGCACGTCTGGCCGAAGTGACCGCCACGAGAAACGCAGTCTTCCAGGACAGGAAGGACATGTCGGTAGACAGTAGTGGCTCAAAAGGCGGTTTGGTCAATGCTGTCAAAACTAATTCTAGGCTCCACAAAGGGGTGACAGGAGCAACTGGCGGGCGAGAACTCATAAATCCCTTTAGGAAAAGCTTGACTACTGGGTCCTCAAAACAGGAGGGAAGGCCCGACCGCTTACGGTACCAAGAAATGGCTGCTAGGTAGCACTTCAAGGAGGAGTGCGATAACCCCTTCTCGGAGAGGTCAAATAAAAAATCTAGCACCACAGCGTTAGGAACTTCCAAAGGATCCAGCCCCTTGGGAGAAAGAAATTGTATAAATCGAGACCATTTATACTTATATGCCCTCTTAGTGGAGGTCTTATGGGCCGCCTCTACGATGGCCAAAACTGGGGCCGACAGCTGAGACAACGTCGTTATTCTGGTGGTCGGACCCTCCAGGCTGTGAGACGTAATCTGTCGACTTCCGGGTAGAATACCTGACCCTGTTGAGCCAGTAGGAGGTCGAGTCTGCGGGGCAGAGGAACAAACTGCCCCCTGGACATCTCCAGTAACAGGGGGAACCACTGTTGACGGGGCCACCACGGCGCTATGAGAATGCACCGCGCTCCCTCCCTGTGGAGCTTGGCCACTACTCGAAGCAGCAGGGAATGGTGGAAAGGCGTATGTCAGTTCCCAATTCCACCGAATCTGGAAACCGTCGACCAGGCAGCCTTGTGCAGGGTGTGCGTGCGTCCTGGAGCAGAACGTGATGCATTTCTTGTTCTGCCATGTTGCGAACAGATCGATTCGTGGGGTGCCCCATGCTCGAAACAGCCGGTCGACCTCCTCCTGATGTAGTGACCACTCGTGGTGGGCCAGAGGAGTTCGGCTCAACGCGTCTGCCAGGACATTCTGTTCGCCCGGGAGATACGTTGCCAGCAGGAAGATGTTCCTTGCGATGCACCACTCCCATATGCTGAGTGTCAGAGACAGAAGAGTTTTGGAGTGTGTACCCCCCTGCTTGTTTAGGTAAAACATGGTGGTCGTATTGGCTGTGACCACCTGGACCACCCTGTTGACGACCAGCCTCTCGAACGAGAGGAGGGCCTTGTGGACAGCCAAGAGCTCTAGCACATTGATGTGTAGTGAGCGCTCCCTGTGGTCCCACAATCCCTGGGCCACCAAACTGCCTGAATGTGCCCCCCAACCCATCATTGACGAATCCGTCGTGATTGTGACCGACGCAGTCGGAGGGTCGAACGGCATCCCTGCACATACGTTGGTTGAATCCAGCCACCATTGCAGGGAAGACTTGACCGACTGTGGGAGGCACAAGGACATAGAAGGGTCGTCCGTCCTGGGGTGGAAGACCTCCAGGAACCACGATTGCAGAGGCCGAAGGCGTAGCCTGGCATATGGTGTTACAGCAGTCGTGGAAGCCATATGTCCTAAGAGGACCTGGACCTGCCTGGCCTGTAATGTTGTATTGTAGATGGCTTGCAGCAGCAGGGTACGGAAAGCACAGAACCTGTCGTGCGGCAGGTAAGCTTTCCCCTCGATGGAGTCGAGCACCACCCCTATGAACTGGATCCGCCTCGTGGGGGTCAGTTGTGATTTGTCTGCATTCACCACCAGACCTAGGGACTGGAGGAGAGACAGTGTGGTGAATAAGTTATCCTGTACGCGGATATAGGAATTCCCTACGATGAGCCAATCATCTATATACGGATAGACCGTTATCCCACAGGTACGGAGGAACGCGGCCACCACCGCCATGCATTTGGTGAACACGCGGGGGGCAGTGGCCAAACCAAATGGGAGGACATTAAACTGGAATGCCCTATCGCCCACCATGAATGCCAGGAACCTGCGGTGGGCGGGGGCAATAGTAATGTGAAAATAGGCGTCCCTAAGGTCCACCGTAGTGAACCACATCCCCCTATCTAAAAGAGGGAGAATAGAAGACAGAGTGACCATCCTAAATTTCTTGGGAATAATGTATTCGTTCACTCCCCTTAGGTCCAAGATCGGTCTAAACCCGCCATCTCGTTTGGACACTGCAAAGTATCTAGAAAAGAAACAGGTCGCATACGAATAGGGTGAAACCGGGGATATGGCTCCCTTCTTTAATAAATTCTGAACTTCCTCCAGCAAAACCGTGGAGGGAAGTGTAGCCTTGATTTGGCCCACAGGGGGCGGCATACAAATTCAATAAAGTAACCACTTCTAACAATATTTAGAACCCATGAATCTTGGGTAATAGAGGCCCACACAGCATAAAAACATCTTAGCCTGTCCCCAAAGAATAGAGTGTCCACTTGGAGAGGCAACACAGGGTCCAAGCCGGGAGGAGTCGAATCCCGAACCCCAACAGGGGGTGGGGTGTCCTCAGCAGGCCCATCCGGGCCCAGCGCGTCAAAGGCGCCGCTTGGAGGCAGGTTGGGACTTGGGACCCCCCTGGTAAGGTTGCTGGTTAGGCCTGTTGTTATTGTAGGTCTGCCGACGGCCTCCCCTGTAGCGATTATTGAACCACGGTTGACCTCTGCCGCCCCCACGGGAGTACCCCCCGAAACCCCTGCGGAAGGAGTTACCCTGGGGTTGCCAGCGTTGCTTCGGTTGCTGAGACTGGGGAGGGAAGCCGAAGCGGTGGGCCGCCTGACGGGTCTGGTGCTTTTCTTTCAAGTCCACGTCAGTTCCTGGATTGAACACACCATCATGGTGCATAGGTAAGTCCTCCGCTAGGGACTTTCCCTCATCAGACAGTGTAGATGCACGCAGCCAGGCGTAGCGACGCATGGCGGTGGCGTTCGCAAACAGCCTGCCCGCTGAGTTTGCCATATACTTGGCCAGGTCCTTTTGAAACTTGGCAAGTTGAACTGCCTCCGTCGAAAAGGCTCGTGAGAACCTTTGCTCACTGGAAGGCAGCAGGTCCAAGAAGGGCACCACCTTGTCCCAGAGGTAGGTTTGGTACCTTGCCATGTACAAGGTATAGTGAGCTATTCTGGCAAACATGCTCGCTGAAAGGTGGGCCTTTTTGCCCATCGTGTCAATTCGCCGTCCCTCCTTGTCCAGGGGGGCTATGGCGGAGCCTTTTGATCTTTTAGATTTCGCGACGTCCACCACCACTGTGTTTGGTTTTTGTGGGCGCAACACCCAGTCTGCGGTAGACAGATCTACCTTATACAGGGCCTCCGCTTTCCTGGACATGGCCTGTACTGAGTATGGGGGGACCCCCGGGACGTCCATCAATTTAATGAGGAACGGTGATGGAGGAACAGAAGTGGATGCAGATGCTCCCTGTTCCTCTGGAGTCCAACTAGGGTCCTGCACCGAGTCCATGGCTGTGGTAGTTGGGAGCTCCAGAGAATTGATCATACGGCCCATAGTGGCCATGAATTTGGCAAAGTCGGAGGGGAGTTGGAGCCCCTGATCCGCCTCTCTGAGGGCCTGATCCCCTTCCCCATCACTATCAGATGAATGGTCCTGTCCCTGCACTGCTGGGACATAAGAAGCATTGACAGCAGCAGCTGGTCTGTTCAGCATCACTGGCGTGGAAGGAACAGCAGAGGGAGCAACTGAGACAGGCAAGGGAGCTGGAGGAGCCGGTAGCGTCTCCGTTACCGTGGAGACTGGAGCAGTCAGCTGAGGGGCATAGCAGCCTCCACTCGAAGCCCACTGAGAGCCTGTGGGTGGGGCTGAGGGGGCAAAGTAGGTAAGTTGCCCCAATGCATTCACTTGCCAAAACCCCTGGCTGCCTGGCCCGCGATCGCAGGCAGAGGGGGAGACAAAGCAGCTGTCAGGGCAGCCGCGGTCGCGGTTTGGAACGCTGGGGGATGCATCCCCTGCAAGGACATCGGGGCCGTCCACTCCGGTGCCGGGGAGACGATCGAGGGAGGGCTGACAGCTCGCGGCTCGGGGGACCAGCGTGATCGCTTCCTTCCACTCCTCCGCGGTTCTAGAGAGGAGGAGGAGGAAGAGCCCGAGCGCCCCGACTCGGAGCGATGGCGACGGTGCCGACGAGATCTTCGGCTATCGTGCCGAGAGGGAGCTCTTGGGCGCTGCTTCCTGCTTGCCTCCCGAGGGGAGGAGGGGGGCGGGCCTGCTGTCGGCGCCGGGCCCTGCGGGGGCGAGGCCATCTCCAGCGCTGGGAGAGCGTCGTCCAGGAGAGCCTCCTCCAGCTGTAGCGGTGCCGGTGGGGAGAGCTGGTGCAGCGGTTGGGACGGCCTCTCGTCTTCCAGAGGCGTCCCTGCTCTAGTCGCGCGCTCCTGCGCCTGCGCAGGGGGGGCATTGACAGGCGCCATCTTGGGAGCCTGCGCCGTCAACAGAGCTGCGGAGGAACCCGGTAAGTCCTCCGTTCCCGCCAAAAGTGGAGTGCCAACAGTCGGGGAAGAAGGCTGGGCGCCATCTTTGGGAGCCACCTTGCCTTTCTTTGCACTCTTTTTGCTAGGAGCCGCCATTTTCTTGGTAGTAGAAGGGGCCTCCTCAATAGCAGTCAGCTTCGAAAATTGGAAGGGCCCCCCCCGGGAGACTGCATTTTCTCATACAAAGATGCCTTAAGCCTGAGAGTGCGGTTTCTCCTTGTTTGAGAGGAGAAACGTTGGCAAATGGAACAAGTGTGGGCTAGATGCCCTTCCCCCAGGCACGCCAGACATAAGTCATGGCGATCATTATCAGGCATGATGTTAGGGCATCCCGTGCACCTTTTAAAGCCCGTAGTGAGAGACATACTGGAACGTTTGGCAAGAGAATGGTCTAAAGGCAGTCCGAAATTTGGGGTTAGACAAACTCACTGGCGTTTAGGCAGTCCGTGTCAGGATTAGAGATGGTAGAATAGTTGAATCAGTCTATGGTCAGTTCACAAATGGTCAGTCCGGTTGAATAATAGGGTGATGGCAATCTCCGAAGAAATCGCCAAAAGCAAGAGGGTTCTCTCTATCTGCTTCACTCGAGCGCGGAAAGAGAGAAGTGAGGGCTGAAGCCCCTCCCACTGGCTATATAGGCAGTGGGGGGAGCAATGGGCGGGGCTTCAGCGAGGCTTTGAGTTTTCTTCTAGAGGGTTCCGAATTATATCTGCGCAGGCGCAAATATCATATGTATGCATTCACAGTTGACCACGAGAAGGCAAAGTTGCAGAACCCACTGACCTTAAGCAGTTGTCCACTTCTGTTGTAGACAGTACTGGATAGACAAATGGTTCCAAACTTTTTCAAGTTGCAACCCCATTTTATAAAGGCAAAGTTACCTGCAACCCTGATATATTTAAAATAGGCTTTTTAACAGGGTAAATGAAAATACATCGAAAATAGATTTTTCAGTATAATTCAAAATAATGTTAACTTATGACATGTAATGCAATGATTGCAACTGGAACTCATTTAACAGGGTTTAAAATTCATAGTTGACTTTTCGTTAATGCCAACCTCATATTATTCTCAATATTTAATATGTTTCTTGTTTTGGTTTTCAATTGAAGAAGCATTGACAATCCACTCTCATAGAAATATGTAGAAATAATGGGGAGTACAACTTTTTAAAATTCCCTTTAAAAATCTTCATAGCTCACCACTGCCCGGAGACCCCACAGAAAAGCCTTCACAGCCAATGGTTTGGAAACCACTGCTCTAACTTAATGTTGTTGGAAATGTAACAACGCTTAGCACTGAATGCCTCACAGTGGGCAGTAGTAATAGTTTGAGTGGCTGAAGCATCCATCCTCTATGTCTAACTATCCTGACCCCTCTCTGTGATGTTCACTAATAATCTTACGGATGTTTCTCCACCTCTCCTTCCCAGGAGTCCTCTCTCCAGGTGTAGCTAGGTTAGATTTCAACCTGAGTATCTTTCCTATCTTAGAATTTAGTTCCAACAATAAGGTTTAGTTTCCTTTTCCAAGCCATTAGCATGCATGCTCCTTAAATCAACATTTCTAATCACTAAACACACTGTGACACACTGTAGCAAATGTGCGAGCGTGTCCTTTGCTCTTATAAGAAGTAGTCCCCATTCAGCTCAAACTCTGGACAAGACTATTTATTTATTTATTTATTTATTTATTATTTGAGCTTCTATGCCGCCGGCTCCCCGAGGCTCGCGGCGGCTTACAGGAGCCGAAGGGCACAGTAAAGTACAGGCAATAAACAGTTAAAAACATTTAAAAACAACAGCAGTAAAGCAATTAATAACATAGTTAAAACAATGAACAGCACACCGTCCTCAGAAGAACGAATAGATAGCGGGGCATGGGCAGGACTTACTCACCAAAGGTCTGCTTAAACAGGTATGTTTTACAGGCCCGTCTAAATGGGAGCAAGTCCTTCATAGCCCGAGTTCCGGCCGGGAGGGCGTTCCACAGCGTAGGTGCTATGACAGAGAACGCCCTCCGGCGGGTAGCAGTCAACCGTGCGAATTTAGCTGAAGGTATCTCCAGGAGATTGGAGTCCACAGACCGAAGTGATCTCAGAGGGCAATATGGGGTGAGACGGTCCCTCAAATACGCTGGCCCCAGGCCGTGTAAGGCCTTAAAGGTAAGAACCAACACTTTGAATGTGATCCAGTGCTCAATTGGCAGCCAGTGCAGATCCTGCAAAACAGGTGTTATGTGGGCGGCAGCTGGCGTGCCAGACATGAGCCGGGCAGCAGTGTTCTGCACTAGCCTGAGCTTCCGGGTCACCGACAGAGGAAGGCCAACGTAGAGCGCGTTGCAGTAATCCAGCCTTGAGATGACCGTGGATTGGATCTATGATTTCACTTTCCCCCCCCTCTATGAGTTAATATACATAAATCCTGGGCAACTTGTGATCTACTAAACTGCATGCAGCCAACCACCATGTAGTGTAACTTTCAATGTGAGTGGCAATTCTAACACTTGACATTACATACAAGGAGAGGCAGCAGCTGCATTGAGCATAATGGGCCACAAATATGCATCCACAAGACTCTAGTCCTTGTTCTGAAGATTAATGCAACTCACCGTTCTCTTAAAGCGTTTGGAGCTCCACCCAAGTAATATGAATCAAACCGAAATGTAGTTGCCTTTTCTTGTACTGTAAACTTATCAATCAGAGTAAACTGCTGAGGAGCAATGTGTAAAACAACCTGAAATAATAATAACAGCAAAATACTTTAAAGCAGTGCAAGAAAAGCTAAGGGAATTTACCTTTGTTGTTCCATCAGGTTTGAGAACAAAACAATATACAACTAGGTAAAAGTAACAATAATTACTTCTCTGAGCTAACAATATATAAAAGAGCTAGAAGATGACAGCGAGGGATGTTTAATTTTGTAAAAGTGTAGCAACCCAGTTCTCTTTCGTGCCTGGGGGGCAGGGGGCAGCACCGGGGGTCCCCCTTGCATTAGAGCCAGCTGCAGCTGATGAGGAAATGGAGGAAGGGGCTGATGAGTTAGCTGGGTCTTCCTCTCCCACTGAGAGCTTGGCCTGGGATGATGGATGGCCTGATGGCTATGATAACTGGGAAGGTCAGGCCGATTCGGAGAGTGTGGAATCCGATGATTGTTATGAAGCCAGGTGGTTTAGGGTCGCAGGAAAGGATCTGGGAAACAGTGGAGGGAGGAGGCCATGGAAGCTGAAAGGAGTTTTGACTCTCATGAAGATAGTGAACCAGGTGCTGGGAGGCAGGGCGTAGCTTTGATAGGAGACGGGCATTGAGTCTAGCAGGAGGGGTTGGCACCGCAGCCTAGAGCGCCAGAGAAGTGCGAGGTCCCGTAGCACAGATTGGCGGAGAAGCCTAGAGTGTCGGGGTCCTTGCCAAGGGGATTAAGTATAGGATCCGTGGGAACGGATCCTCAGTAGCTCGGCCACTTCTATCTTACAAGGAATGAGCGGCGAAGGACTACGGAGCCAAGCTACGGCTCGTGCCTTGCCAAAGAAGTTTTCTTGGGCCCTTTTTGGACTTGCTTTGTTCCCTGATCCGCATTGTTTATGGAGCCTTTATAAGCCTTTGCCAAGCTATTGCTTTTGGATTTTACTGCGGACTCGTTACTTTTGGACTGAACTTTTTGATACTTTCTATGGACAAATACTTTTCACCTGTTCTTTATTCTTCAATAAATACTTAGCTGATTACCGTCTCTGTGTGTGTGATTAAGGGCCGGGCCAGTCCCTGCATCGTGACAGTTGGCCGAGCTACTCCACGAACCCCTTTTCACACCATGGGGCCCCAGGACACGCGGACAGCGGGCAGGCGCAATGGCGCAGTTACCGCGGCTCAAGTGGCTGAGATGCAGCAAGAACTGGGAGAGCTGCGAGCCAGACTGGCAGCATCCTTCTGTGTCTGGGCTGATTCGGTGGAACCCGGCCCAAGTCAATGTGTTCATTGGACAATGAGATGTACCTAGAACTCCGGCCAAGGAGTTTGCCACGACGAGCCAAGGTGGGGTTTGTTTACACGCTACTGGAAGGACAGCAGCGGCCTGGGCTACTACGCAGTTAAAGTCCGCATCCCCACAAGTGGGCTACGTTGGCAGCGTTCCTGGAGGCTATCAAGACTGCCCAGGGAGACCCAGTGAATACCGAGTTGGCAGAAAGAGAGCTGGATCGGTTGTCGATGAGGACATGCCATTGTCCCAGTACATCTCCGGTTCCGTGTGCTGGCAGCTCAAGTAGACTGGAACCCCGCTGCTCTCGTTACCAGTACATGAAAGGCCTGTCGCAGGAGATGCAGCAGGAGATCCTGAGAGGGAGCTACTCGGCCTGCAGACTTGGGCGGCGATCACCGTGAGCATACGGGGTAGGGCCAGATTGCAGACCGAAGCGATGGACAAAGTTC